>ONZH01001032.1:0-39965 GCA_900303285.1 Rhinella marina
GGCAAGGCATCGGGGCTTCCATCTCAACCATCGGGCCCCCCCCACTGCCTCACGGGGACCCGATGGCTTTAAAAGCCGCCGCAATTGCCTTGTATGCCGCGTTAAGTAACGCCATATTAGGACGAGCATTCTCGTCCTAGGTCGGCAAGGTGTTAAAGAAGTGAACCGAAACCTGAGACCAAATTCTGATCCCACGTGGTTCGAGAAATTAGCCTCACAATCTAATTCACCAACCAAAATGATCTCCACAATAAATCAAAACCTTCTCAAAATAGAAATACCGCCTTCCTTATATTTTATAAGAGAATGGGAAAGAGACTTAGATGTGAAGTTTTCAGATAAAGACACTCAGACTTTACTTATGGTTCCCAAGGCCACTTCCAGATGTGTAACTGTACAGGAAAACGCTTATAAATTGCTCACTAGATGGTATTTAACGCCAGCTAGATTGAAGAGAATGTATGGTACCACATCTGACTTTTGTTGGAGATGTAACAACGAAACAGGTACCTTCATACATATATGGTGGTCCTGTCCTATGGTGTCGTCCTTTTGGATGAAGGTCTTTGATAAAATTAGGAGTATCCTACAAATTAGGATCTCAGATCTCCCCTATTGTCCCAAGACAGCTCTTTTAGCCTTACTACCAGATAAACTCCCCAACTTATTTAAGTCACTGACAAGAGTTTTATTTGCCGCAGCTAGGTTATTGATAGCGTCCAATTGGAAATCAGTGACCGCCCCCTCCATTTCATCATGGTTAGAGAAAGTAGAAAGTATTGCTAAATTAGAAGAGCTTTCCCATTGGGAGCAAAGATCCCACCAAAAATATACCAAGATTTGGTCCCCATGGGTGAAATGGAGGGAGACAAACATTTTGCCAACTGCAAGGTCAATTTCACCCCAGGCAGGACACACTCTCTGATCGGAAAATAGCCTTCTCTTCCATTTGGCTTCAAATCCCGCATGAGTTACCTTGTCTCTGGTATTCTGTTTAGGCCTTGATGCTGGTCCTTGATCTGGAATGCCGCCCCCCCCCCTTCTTTTCCCTTCCCCTACTTTCCCCTACCCTCTTCCCCTTTATATATGTACGTATGTTATGTTATGTTACGTTATGTTCTATGAATATAACGTTCTGTTTACTTAAAACTTGTCATGTGCTTAGGTAATCACCAGATTTATGTAACCTAACAGGCCTTTTATGGGACGGTAGATTTCAAATTGGTGTTTGGACTCCTCGGTGACAGCGGGTGTCCACCACTAATACTGCTCTTTTTTTTTTTTTTTTTTTGGCTTGTTTGGTTTACGCAGGAGACTTTCTGTGCTATTTCCATCTATTTAAAGAGGAAGGGACGGACTCCTTTCCCCTGGTCCTCTTGTCATTTTGTCTTCTCAATGCCTTTGTACACTGTAATATTTGCACAGTTTGTGTAATTTGTTTACCATTGTAAAACAATAAAAAGATTTTAAAAAGAAAAAAAAAAAGAACTGCAAAGGTCCTTTAAAATTAACTATTGGAAATTTTCATGAAAATCTTAAAAATTACATCTAAAATTCGAAGCCTTCTAACGTCCTCAAAAAATAAAATTATATTTCCAAAATTATGCCAACATAAAGTGGACATATGGTGAATATTCATTAATAACAATTGTATTAGATATCCCTATGCAACTTAAAAGCAGAGAAATTAATATTTAAAAAATTGTGATTTTTTTCAAAATTTTCAGTAAATTTTGGATTTTTTTTATAAATAAAGGTAAAATATATTGACTCAAATTTACCATTATCACAAAGTACAAGGTGTCACAAGAAAACAATCTATGAATGGCTTGGATAAGTTTGTTCCAAAGTTATTTCCACATGAAGTGACACATGTCAGATTTGCAAAATTAGGCCTGGTCAGGAAGGGGTAAATGGCCCGGATGGGAAGTGGTTAAAGGGGTTGGCCACTTTGTTTGCACTTATTAAAACTCTAAAGAAAGCAGGGAGACAATAAACTTCCTAATATATCTTCTGCAGCAGATCTGCCTGGTTTCCTTGCTATTGGAAGCCACGCCCCCTCAGTCCTGCTCTCATAACTGCCTGTCTTGTCCATGCCTGCACGTGCACTAGTCCATGGAAGGAGTGTGCTGCTCCTGGGTCCTAAAGGCACCCTGCTTGTGTCAGAGAAGTTTCCTTCTGCTGTGACTGCAGTCCTGACTATACAGGGCTGAAGGGACTTAGCAGAGAAACTTGTTAGAAGCTGAAATAAATAAACTTTGCAAGAGGAAGAGAGACTGAGCAGAAGCTGTGATGGACCTCACTGACTGCAGTGATGTTGCAGAGCCAGGAAGTGCTGTGGACAACAAAGTGTGTGCAATCCTAGTGTCTGTCCTGTCTATGACCATTCTGCAATGTGATCTTATCACAGACATGTTTATTCCAGCCAGACCAACAGGTCAGGAGCTTTAACCCCTTCTGAGCTGTCAGTATGGCTGAGGTCAGTAATATCAGCAGCAGTCACTGATGTCATCTGTAAATATGTGCCCTCTCCTTCCTGCACACTGTATATAGTGATATATGATGCCCCCAATACAGTGATATGTGATCACCACTTTATACTGTATATAGTGATGTGTGACCCCCTGTATACAATAATAGTTGACCCCCCACCACCACCATACACTGTATATACTGATGTGTGACCCCCCACCACTGCATACAGAGATCAGTGAATCCCTGTACAGTGACCCCCTTTATACTGTATATACAGATGTGTGACCCCCTGTACATTATATATAATGATGTGTGACCCCCTGTACAATGTATATAGTGATGTGTGACCCCCTGTACATTATATATAGTGCCGTGTGACCCCCTGTACATTATATATAGTGATGTGTGACCCCCTGTACATTATATATAGTGATGTGTGAACTCCTGTACATTATATATAGTGATGTGTGACCCCCTGTACATTATATATAGTGATGTGTGACCCCCTGTACATGGAGGCAAATGACACCATACCTTATGGCATAAACAATATATATATATAAATAAACCACACTGACAACTTGCTGGAATAGAAATGGCCGCAGTGCTTTATTAAGGGTCACATAATAATTAACATTAAATAATTTTAATAAATTAATTAAATAATTAAACCATAAACCAAATAAATCAATACTAATATTAACCATTCATATAACCAAGATCCACTCAGCATCAGCTGAGTGATACAGCCCCTCTAATAAAGCAAAGCAACAAAATTTAAAAAAAGGGGAGGGAGGGTGGGCGCTGTCCAAATCTTCTTCAACTGGCCACGAAGTCCCTCCGGACCTACAATATAAAGGGTAGAAGCTTCCCGCCGCGGGAGCCACAACAAATCACATCACTGGAAATCTCCCACAGCAACGGGCAGCAACCAATCAGGATCCTCGCTGTACATCTCCTCAGAACCTGCTTAAACCGGACCAAACTGTAAGTTAACTTCACCTGAGGTAATTCTCTGAAAAATAAAGGCGCGAAAAAACGACAGGGAAAACATAGCCATAGAAAAAAGGGGGAAAGAGGGAAAAGAATACTACAATTTTTCTTAAAAAGGTGTCATTGCCCCCATGTGTCCCCCAAGCGAAGCGCTCTGGGAGGCCTGTACATTATATATAGTGATGTGTGACCCCCTGTACTTTATATATAGTGACTTGTGACCCCCCTGTACATTATATACAGCTATTTGACTACACTCATTTTCTCTTTTTTCCCAGATGAAGGGTAGTCATATATTCATAGATGATTGATGGGCTGTCAGCTGGGAGCAGGTCGTATGATGATAGACAGGAGGCTCCTCTGTATGTCAGCAGATCGATTTGTGCAGTCCGTGCACCTAAACAGAAATCTGACAGCTCAGAGCTGCCATAGATTTCTGGCTTCATTTGAGTCAGAAAACTGGTGAAAATGAACATAAATTTGTTGGGGTGACTGATCACGCCCTGTCTCTGCCATTGTCATGCCCTTTAAAAAAAATTTTAAAAAATGCGCAGTTAAAAATTTGCAAACACATAGAGGGAGATTTATTAAAACTGCTGTAAAGGAAAACTGGCTAAGTTGCCCATAGCAACCAATCAGATTCCACCTCTCATTTTCCAAAGGAGCTTTGAAAAATGAAAGGTGGAATCTGATTGGTTGCTATGGGCAACCAAGACAGTTTTCCTTTACAGAAGTTTTGATAAATCTGTCCCATAGTTTGCAACTTTTTAACGCCACTTTTTAGGAACAAGGGAAATGATAACTCCCCCCCTCATTCTGTTTTTGGCTTACATCCAGTGGCACAACTAGAAATGACTGGGCCCCACAGCAAATTTATGAAAAGGTTAACCCCCCCCCTTTACTGTTGGGACTGGGGCGTTCTTTCTATTGCTATGTCTGTACAACAGTTATTCACTGATAACTGGGTTATTGATATTATCTAAGGGGCTCGTGTTTCTATAGGAACACAGGTGGGTGGGGAGGTCATGTGACTGCTCCTCTAGAAATGCTTGCTGCAGTGCATGCTGGGATTTTTACTTTCACTTTGCAGCTGCTCCTCCCACACAGCCTGTCTGAGGGAGCTCCTCCAGGGAAGTGTGTCATGGTGAACAGGTTAGATAAATGACGTACAGCCAGTACATGTTATCTGAGAAATACTTCATAGTGTTGGCTATTGTCTGGGGGAACTTTGGATTTTTGATACTTAGGGTGGCCAACCCTTTTAAAAATATTGAGCTGTTCAGTCACAAAGGGTTAACTGTCTAGCTGGGTGACTGGTACTTTTACTTTCACTTTGTGCTGGTCATCTAATTACCCTTATCTGTAAACTACTGAGAGGTCATAAACACTTATTTAAGCCACATTCTTATCAGGAAGGTAAGGATTGAGCTTTAATGAGTGTTTATAAGGTCAGGGAGAAGAGATAAGCTGTCTGTCTGATCCTCAGATGACAGAATTGAGAAAAAATCCACAGACAGCTAGGACAGCTTTGTAACTCTGTACACAAAAAAGGATTCCATATTGTTAATAAAGACCAATTGAAAAAGTGATTTTTTTGGTCAAAATAAGTATAATGCAATAATAAAAAATGCCCCCAAAGGTGTATATCCTTTAAAGTTTCACTCCAAAAATGCTTCCAGCACACCAGCCACATATGGTCAATTAAAGAAGTATTTTGAAGTTTTTTGTTTTTTTTTTATGTCATGTCCAGTGATTGCTATGACCAGGGGCACAGCGCTGGGCCCGGTAGGCAACTCTTAATAAGTATCAATGGAAAAGTTGCTAACCTTAACAAGGAGGGGGGGGTCATGAAATAAAAAAAAAACTGCTGAATACCCTTTCAAGTATTTACTGTTATAGTGCTTTTCAGTATTCATAAGGAGGACCATGCAACGGTGCAGACAAGTGCATCAGCGCGGTGGCAGGTGGAGACTCAACTCTCAGCCAGTAAGGCGAAAGAGATGGGATCAGACAGCCCCTACTACTCCACTTCGACTTTATGGTCCACTCTTCTCATAGATTCTCTGGGATTCTCACGCAAGTTCTGGTATAGACTCTGTTACTTACCTATCACTTCTACTCCCAGTTGGGTTGCACCTTGTACCATGTGTCTTCACTGGTGCTGACCCCTTTCTAGAAGTTCCTGCCAGTTACTTGTTCCATTTAAAGGGGCACCACCTACCCTGGTTAATAGTTGTCATAAATAACAGTATCATATAACCCACACAAGAATCATATGTACATCAAAATTTTCCAAGAGGCTTTTTCCACATCTTACACTACCATTCTTTATATTTGTGCAATGCATACTTCTGCAACCTTCAGAGAACTCTGCATTTGGAATCTTTTATTGTTGTGCATTCTAGAAAACTCTGAAACCTTCATAATTTCTGAGAAGATAAAAGCATTGATTTGCCTTAAAAGCATCCAGAATAGAATACCAAGCATCTATATTTTCAGGCTTGATGTGTTACTTAAGTAATTGGCTTAAAAAATGAATGAATAGATCAAGGTCGACCATTAGTGAAAAGCCTTTCTTTACAATGGTTGCATGTCGTAGAATTGTTAAATTGGTCATACTACTGTTTTAATTTTCTATTAGGCAGCAATTATGGAAATTATGCTGCATGTAAAGGTTCAGAGTTTCGAAAGGTAAAGTAGTATTTAACATTTTAATACACTTTACAGAGGAAAGCACATCACTTCAGAAAAGTAGCAGAATTGTGAATTAGCAGGAAGTCAAGGGCACATATATTTGCAGCATCCAAATTAAAAAGGCTGACCCCGACTGAGTCTGAGGACATATTGTGAATAATGAAAAGGTTATATTAATAACATTTAAATGTGTATTCCCATGATATAAAATATTGGATAGGTGGATAGAGGTTTCTACCTGAGACTCACAGCAATTGAAAGACCAAGGGTTACTTGACCAAGCCAATACCCTACCAGTTGGCCATATCCAGATGCAGAATGGATGGAGAATTGGCCGTGCAACTGCACATATCTCTCCATTCAAGTTTATTTGACTTATGTAGAGAGCTGTCATGCTCTGGTGTGGAGGGTATAGGCCACACCAGCGTAAGAGAGGGAAGGAAAAGACCAAACAAGGGGAAATGTTCACCTCCTGCAGGAATCCTGGCTGACTACCAGTATGAACAGGCCTTAAGTGTAGGAGAGTTCATACACAGGAACCTAATAACAAAACTGACCTGTACAACCCGTGCAGCTAGTGACAGGAGAAAGAGTAAACCCGTTCCTCCAAAAGGACGGGACGAACAGGAAACTCCAGAAGGCAAAACCACAACAGGGAAAAGTAGGATAAACACAATAGGGGAAAATAACAACTTATCTTAATGCAGATATTGCAGCAAACGGATCTCAGCTGAGATCCACCACACACAACAAGTGCCAGCAGAAAGTATAACCGCAAGCCGAATACTGGGAAGGAAGGGATAAATAGCGGAAGATATTACCCACACAGCGCACAACAGCTGAGTGGAAGGGGTGGTGGTAAACAGCAACCAAACCAAGAGGGGAAAACATGTAAAATTATATCACTTTTGAAAGCCTAGCCCGAACGGCTGCAACCTGATGCAAGTATGTTCGTGACATTACCCCCCCCCCCCCAGGTGACCTCTGGGCACCCAGGACCAACTTTATCAGGATGAGACCTGTGAGAGGCTTTCACTAAACGACTGGCATTCACGTCAGATGCCGGTACCCATGACCTCTCCTCAGGTCCATAACCCTTCCAATGAACAAGATATTGAAGAGTCCCATGGAGAACTCGAGAATCAATGATCTTGATGATCTGGAATTCCAAATTACCATCCACCAAGACAGGCGCGGGTGGCAAGGGAGATGGCTCCAGAGGTTCAACATATCTCTTCAACAAAGACCTGGGAAACACATTATGGATTTTCAGAGCCTGAGGAAGTTCAAGACAAAATGCTACACGATTACTAATGGCCTTGATCTTATATGGGCCAATAAATCTTGGACCCAACTTCCAAGAAGGAACTTTCAACTTAATGTTCCTAGTTGACAGCCACACAGAATCACCCACACTTAGGTCTGAACTATTTATACGTTTCCTGTCAGCCACATGTTTGTACTTGTTTTCCGCCATATAGATGACAATGATGACGAAAAACATTCTTCCTCAGGAATACCAGAAGTATCAGAACCAGAAAATGTGCCAAACTGTGGGTGAAAGCCATATGCACCAAAAAATGGTGACTTACCAGTGGAGTCCTGTCTGCGATTATTTATGGCAAACTCTGCCAGAGACAAAAACGAGGACCACTCCTCCTGGTTCTCAGAGACAAAACATCTCAAGTAAGTCTCCAGACTTTTATTGGTACGCTCAGTCTGTCTATTCGTCTGGGGGTGAAAGGCAGACGAAAAAGACAGTTGTACCCCAAGCCGAGTACAGAATGCCTTCCAGAATCTGGACACAAACTGAGTCCCATGATCAGAGACCATGTCAGTGGGAATGCCATGAAGTTTCACAATGTTGTCAACAAAACAAACACTTGTGCAAGAGTTTTAGCATTGGGGAGTCCGGGTAATGCAATAAAGAAGTGCGCCATTTTACTACGGCGACCTTAGGTTCCAAACAGGCCTGACACCCAGCACCCCCAGAACCACCAGCCTGTGGACTCTGAATCTGGTTGCGGATGTCAGCCACCTCCAAGCAGAGTCCCTGTAGCCATTCAGCAAGTGCAGCAATAGCATCCATGTCAGCGCAAAAATGACATTAATTGCCAAGAGTCTCTGATTTATTAAACTAGCATAGCATGAGCTTTGGAATACTCTATATCACTATGGCATTTTGTGCTTTATCTGGTAGCGGTGTGCGGTTGCAATCTATGTATTTTCCTTTGACATGTATTTAGCCATAGCAACCAGCACCTGCACTCTGGGATGTGCTGACTGAAATTTCTTTTTTTTTCTTTGCAAGTTTGTACTGGAGGTGTGGCTACTCCATTTGGTCATGCACTCCTGACCAGCCCATTTGCCCCACAGGTTGTTTTTAATCAGTGCAACTATAAAGCCGAGTGATTCGGCATGCATGCTAGTATCTGCATTACTGAACTAGGGGAGGCCTTTGAAGCACCAGAAATGGCAAAGGGCAGAGTGGATACTATATGCATGTGGAACAAAACACCCCTTGATTATATGGAAGCCAAGTCTGGCACATAACAGGTAGGAGATAGTGTTAGGTTCCCATTTTCCAGAGAACACCTTGATGATTTCGGTGAATGGGCTCAGATAATTTTGTACAAAATGTATTTGCCAAGAGTCTCTGATTTATTAAACAAGCATAGCATGAGCTTTGGAATACTCTATATCACTATAGCATTTTGTGCTTTATCTGGTAGCGGTGTGCGGTTGCAATCTATGTATTTACCCCCTATAACTGTTATTAAAATTATATTTGTTGGGCTAGCTACATGATTTTTGCAGCATTTTTTGTGAACAATTCATTTTTTAAAATATTTTATACACTTTTTTTTTAAGAATTTTTAAGCTTTTAGTTTGAAAATATGGGAAAAATATGCTTCTTTAGATTTTAGCAATTTTTTTGGGAACTAATACAGTATTACCGTAAAACAGATAATTTTTTTTTTAACTTGCGTTCATCATTGTCTACCATAATGCCCACATTCGGGACATGGGATCTTTGCTAGTGTTATGAGAACTAGCAATTAGCACAGGGAACATTATTTTCGGGGTTGGGTGTATCTTTTATTTAATTCTTTTTTACTTCTACTGTGCTTTTTTATTTTTATACTATTTTCTTCAAAGATCAGATATATAGGATTACTTTATCATTTTTATAATAATGATTATTATTTTATACTATACTGCCTCCTCTAATTGTCACTGTTATGGCTGTGCTAGGTCTAGTTAGACCCACAATAATCTCCTAAAACTGACATCCCAGGGATCATGTGCCCAGTCCCATGACCACTGGAACCAATAGCAACGCTGCCACTACGACATACTGAGAACATTGAGCACTGTGTATTTGAAAATAGAGAAGACAGAAGCTGTGGAAATTGCTCCTGTCTTCCTTCCAGGGTCCCAACTGTCTTTCACCCTACATTGGCTGCCCAAACAATCTAAACTCTAGTCCATAAATCTGCTATGGCTGGACTGCTCTCTGTAAATATACAGTCGAAAGTCCTTAACTAGTTAAACATATTCTAGTAATTATAAGGGATTATGGTTGTACTACTTTATCTTCTGTCTGCTTAATAGTCTTCATTCTAAACCCCAGAAATAAACCTAGCATATTATCACCTCATTAGAAACCTGAATGAATTAAACAACGCAGCAAGAAGCAGTTCTAGTTGTGATCTATGCTTTCTATAGAGTGATGTTTGTTTAATCCAGTCCCTATGTCTTATCCCTGTTCCTTAGCAGGAGTGAATTTGTTCTGCCTATACAGATTTATTAAATGTCTTGTGTACATATAACTTAACTTGAATTACTGTGACATTCTTTGAGCAATTTATAAGTCAGGGATTTAATTTATGAGTATGAAACTAATCTGGAAAGTCTCACACAAAATTTTATAAGCCATCCAGTCCAATCAATGGTTCATTATTTCATGAATTTTATAAATTGTGTAAGCAAAATTTTACACTTTAGCAACTAATGTCTTACTCTTTGCAGAGCAGGGTGAACAGAAAAAAAGTTGACAATTTACTGTAGAAACTTACAGAACTCTCCATATAACAACAACATAAGCATAAAGAAAATTCTGCAAAAACAATATTTTCAGAAGCTTTAGAGTGTTGGCAACAGTGGATGCGAAAGCTGAGCTTCTGGATACTAACCTTGTCAAACCTTGCATATAAGTCACTAATAAAATGACAGGTGCATCTCAATAAATTAGAATATCATCAGAAAGTTAAAGACTATTTACACCTTTGGGTGCATTTTTTTATTATTATTGCATTGTACTCATTTTGAGCTAAAATCATTTTTTTCAATTGGTCTATCTTGAACCCTTTTTTTTGCAAAGCTTTAGGTTTATCTAGTAGCAGGCTCTGAATTTTCATTTTGTTTCATCAGGCAGCTCACCTAATGGCTTCTTATCTTTGATCCCTGACCTCCTAAACACGCATTATAGCATAAATCTTATCTCACTAATAAGAAGGTGGCTTAAATAATGCCTGTATTAGATAGGCAAATCATCTGCCAGATGATTGCTAACAAGTGTTCATAGTAACGCTCATTAGCGATTTTCTGGCAGTATAATTCTGCCGCCGATTACCCAATGAACAAGCAAACGCTTGTTGATTGGGCAATCCACATCTTTTGACAGGCGACAGATCATGGTGTCTAATAACGATCTGCTGCCAGCTGCTTCATCCGAAGTCAATTTGCATAAAACTTTGCTGTAATGGAATGTATTGGCTCCGAAGAACCAAAGTGGTACCTTGGAACCAAACCCGAGTTCGGTATCAAGGTTTTTTACAGTAATAATTAATTCACAAAGTTATTACACAAAGTCTCATGAGACTTCACAAAGTAATAACTTTGGCTCATCTCAGCCAATACTATCAAATACTGTACGGAGCTCCCACTCCATACAATATTACTTTATTACTATTTACTATTATTTGAAATAAATTAACTTTTTGATGACATTCTAATTTATTGAGATGCACCTATGATTTCAAATATTAGAGGCTATGGTCTGTCTCCTTATTGAATATATACAAAAATTATTAGGGCCAATTGACATCTAAGAGGGATTCCCCAGCTCATTACCTCCTCTATGAGGTAAAGTGAGATCTGTCCCATTTTAGACTATTTTAAAGGGTTTCTGTCAACACGTTTTGCCTATTAAACAGGATGACATTCTCAATGTGCCAATGTCACCTGATTCTAAGTATGCCAATTAATTTCTTCTTCTTCCCCGTTTTTCTTTAATTTAACCTTTTATCATATGCTATTTAGCCCCTAGGTGCAGGAAGGGGGGGGGGCTTGCCCCTGCTCCTAGAGGCCTCCATTAGCCCACCTCAATCCACACCCTTTTCTTCCTGATTGACAGGGCCATGAGGAGACGAATGCTGGCCCTGTCTGCCGTCGAAATCTCGTGCCTGCGCCATCCCGTTCAGTATTTGGCGAGGGCACAGTGAGGGAGCCTTGAGGCTAATTAGCATATGATAAAAGTTTAATTTAAAAAAAATGGGGACACTGAGTAGAAAATAAATAGCATACTTAGATTCAGGTGACATTGGCATTGAGAATGCCATCCTGTTTAATAGGGAAAAACGTGGTGACAGAAATCCTTTAACTGTCTAAATCTACCATCTTGGATAATCATTTATGGTTGGATTTTTTCATCAGATTTTTATGCTTCCAAGTTGGAATCAACAATGAAACTTTAATGTTCTTGGGGGTCAACAGAACCCCTGAACATATCACGAGCATACACATATCAGGCAAACAGATCAGAGAAGATATAAACGGACTTTATTAAATATGACGAAACAAGAAAGAAATAATCCTGGACAAACAGGCAAGGTAAACAGTGGCAGGTTGATAATGACTCTACCAAGTGCACTGGTTTGACTTGGGGCCAAACCCTTAGGGCATTGACTAAGTGAACCCTAAATCTTCACAGTACGCCTGATGGTGGGGATAGACATTCCCGAGGGTTCAACAGATTACTACCTCCTTGGATGGTCCCAGTGATTTGTACTTGACCTAAACCTGCAAGATAACCGATAGACATAAATCATGCTGAAACACAGATGGACCCCATGTGGAATGGATGCCTGGTGGTCACAGACAGAGATGGTCAGACATGAGACAGGCAGGTGTCTGGACCCCATGTGGAATTGCTGCGTGGCAGTCACAGAAAGAGCTGCTCAGACATGAGACAGGCAGATACCTGGACCCCATGCATAATGGATGCCTGGTGATCACAGACAGAGCTGCACAGACATGACACCGAACCCATGCAGAATGGATGCATGGTGTTTCCAGTCAGGCAAGGCCAAAGACTTAGAGACATGGTAACACCAAGACAGGGTGACCAAGACATTGATGAATTACCAGGCAACCACACAGATCAGGGTAGAATGGCAAACATCCAGGTCAGGAGCATAAACCCTGCATGCAGCCAAGCTAAAGACAGATTACCTGAGGCACACAGCTCACAGGTCTATGTAGCTGGTCAATGAGAGCACCTGACCACCTTGTAATCAAGCACACAGACCAGGGAAACATTAATCCTTTGAACACAGAGCATGAGCACGGAGCAAGCAAGCACCACAAGCAACCAGCAAATGGCAACAACTGTTAAGCAATATAGCAGGCAGCCAGCCAACATGGGCAACACAGAGAACTGTCCTGTGTTGAAAGCAATCAGCATACACAAGTAGCAGCTAGGATTCAGCAAATCAGGTTTGGATTGCTCCATCCGAACTCGATTTGTTAACAATATCTGTGTTGTTTACAATATCTCCCTCAGTGGTGCGCTAAAATGGCATGGGCTCCACTAAGATCTTGAAAATCTTGCTACAATTAATGAAGTTAAAACTTTGGTTATGCGCATATAAATTATATAAATTACTGTTTCAAAATCTCATTAATGAAGCTGAGTTCAGCTTCGAATATAGAAACAGTAATTTATGCCCATAACCGAAGTGTAAACATCATAGATGTTAGACGACACAAGTCTTGCGTTATTTGCAGCAAGATTTCGAGGCCTCAGAAGAGCCCATACATTTTTAGCGTGCTATGAAGGATATTTTGTAAACAAAGTTTTCAAATGAAATCGGGGTTCACTCCACACTAGTAGCCGTGAACTAGTGAACCCGATTTACTCCACACTAGTAGCAGCCCACAGAGCGCCTGCAGCCAGCCTGCACATCAAGCAGTGTTAAGAACTACACTCTGATGGAAGTACACATTCACAGACCATAGTTCACACACAGAAGACTGTAGCAAACACGCAGCCCCAGAAACCAGCATACACAGGGAACAGCCTGAACAGCAACACGTGACACAGTGAACTGCACTGTGACAGGAAACTTAACCTAAATTGGTACCTTACAGCAAAAAGGCTGCAAAATAATCCCATTTCCATAAAGAATTCCCCGGAGGGCATTTAAAAATTCTTAATAAATGTGGTGCAAAGCATGTACAACAGTGTTTTGAAGACAACTGAGCAAAAAATTCAGGTACATTTCTATTAGTACATCTGCCTGCAATGTCTAAATGGAAATGTAGATTACACACTCTAAAAATGAACCAACCTTATTACAGTCGGCTGATGCTGCATGAAAAATGCATTTCCAATAGTATATCTACCCCAATGTTTAAGCTCTGGATCCGCTGTATGACATTTAGTGAGCAATCCCGTTAATGTGAGATTTTTGGCTATCCATTATTCTACTCATTAGACAAGTAACTGGTAGGACCAAATCACCCCTATTAACATTTTTCCTAATCCATTTAAATCAATCCCACCACATACAAGAACAACAGTAGGACATCAAAACAGCAGTATGTCCACCTTCTATAAAGTACAATGAATGCATCTCTTTCAAAATGGAGGAGGTATTCACTGTTTGATCTCATGAATACTCTAAATTCTAATTTGTTTGTTTAGTCATAGATAACTATACAAACAGAGGTTTCAATACAAATTAATAGTCTGATTATGCCTGATAGAAAGAATATTATTATTTATCAGATTCAATCATATGAATGTGCCCGCTTCTCTGCATTTGTTCCTTGTTAATATTTTTTGGCAGATGATGTATAACTGTCTTTTTTATGGTTAGACTCCCTTTGGCATTCAACCAATTTGCCTCTTATTGTATTAGGAAATATATAATCTGCATTGATGGACCAATTGCTCATATACGTTCATTTTTTTTCCCCTTTGCTTTCAATATTTTGTGTTGCAATTAATATTTTGAAAATTGATTTCCTCCAAATAGAGGCCAGGATTTCTGTATTCATAAAGTCTTTAAAATGTTTCATAAAAATATTCTTTAAAAATATTGTTCTACCACTATCTTTAGTGAGAAAGAACATAAATGCATATGATGATTGACCTTTATGATGTATGGAAGATGATACAGGCAGGCTATATGTTATGGAAGTGCAATTAGTGAATCAATAATTATTAGGTAAGTGAGTATTACCACCATATCATCATTTGTATGCACATTTTCCAACTTCAGGCTCTATAAACGTATTTGATTGAAGCATATCAGGTGATGTGTATTTGTGTAATGAGGGAGGGTGTTGCCTAAGGAGATTAAGACCCTTCTGTGTGCAGAATTATTAGGCATCTTATTTTCCTCTGATAAAATGGACCAAACAATATTTAACTGACTCTGAGAAGTCAAACATTTAAAATCTTCCAGAGGGATGCAGAATTCTTGAAATTGCTAAGACACTAGGGTGTGGTCAAAGAACCATCAAGGGTTTTGTTGGAAATACTCAACAGGGTCACAAGAAACGTGGTGAGAAAAAGAAATCACAAATTAACTGCCAAAGATTTGAGAAGAATCAAACGTGAAGCGACCAGGGACCCTATGACATATGATGTCATATTCCAGAACTGCAAACTCCTTGGAGTGCCCAGAAGTACAAGGTATTCAGCGCTCAGAGATATGGCCAAGGTAAGGAAGTATGAAATCTGACCACCACTGAACAAGGCACATAAGCTGAAATGTCAAGACTGGGCCAAAAAATACCTAAAGACAGATTTTTCAAAGGTTTTATGGACTGATAAAATTAAAGTGACTCTTGACAGACCAGATGGATAGGCCTGTGGCTGGATCAGTGATGGCCACAGAGGTTCACATTGACTTAGATGCCAGCAAGGTGGAGGTGGTATCTGCTATGGGCTGGTATTATTAAAGATAAGCTAGTTGGACCCTTTCGTGTTGAAGATGGACTCAAAATTAACTCCCAAAGCTACTGCCAGTTTTTCTTTCTTCAAGCAGTGGTGCAGGAAAAATTTTTCCTCTTTTAACAAAACCATGATTTTTATGCAGGACAATGCACCATCTCACTCATCGAAGTACTCCATTGCCTGGCTATCCAGTAAAGGCCTTAAAGATAAAAGAATAATGACATTGCCCCCTTGCTAACCTGACCAAAACCCTACTCAGAACTTGTGGGCCCATCTTAAATGGGAGATTTATGGTCAAGGAATACCTCTCTGAACACTGGGAAGCTGTAATTGCTGCTGTACAAAAAGTTGATCGTCAACAGGTTAAGAAACTGACAGACTCCATGGATGGGGAAGTTTCTGACTGTTATTGAAAAGAAAGACAGCTATATAGTTCACTGAATTATTTATTTTTTAATGTCAGACATATTTATTTGTAAATTTTGAGTTGTTTGTTTATTATTCTCACTTTAAAAGATGAAAATAACAAGTGGGATGGAAACATTTTCTACATCACTGTAGTTGTCCAAAATGTATAATTAATCCTCAAAAATACAACTTGCCCAATAATTGTACTCACAGTGTAGTGATCCCAAATCACAGCAGCTTCATATTACAATATTTTCATCATACAATGCAATGGTCTTTGCTGGGGCATTGTAGCTCAACACCACATTCAACACAAAATGCCATAAACAGTCTGGATCTGTGGCATCTGTGATTAGCTGGAAGATCCAACCAATCAACTGTGGGAATTTAACTAGTAAAACATCTATATTGCTGCAGTGCATGCACTGCTTGGCTTTCTAGTAGTGCCTCTCTACAGTACAGTGCAGTATTAACTCATATACCTGAATTAGGGCAATACACTGTGTTATAGTCTGGGGCAAGACCCAAGAACAGCCCATAAATATATTAGCACCAAAAAAAAACAATACATTTATTATAAAAAATATATAATGTTTATTGATATATCATTAAAATGTACAAAAAATGATTTCATAAATCCTTTAGTGGTCAGACCATACCCATGGTAATTAACTACGCAGATACACCACAGAGGGGTACATAGCATCCAATTACTAAAATGGAAGATAGAGGGAAACCCAAATGGTCACAAAAAATAAAGTGCTAGTGCATAATCAAAGTGCCATACTACTACAAGAGTAGACAACAAGCTCCCTCTTTGTAAAAGCCATCATCCACCATATGTCAAATTTTTTACAATGAGGGAGCTTGTTGTCTACTCTTGTAGTAGTATGGCAGGGAAAGGGTTAACTTCCAAGCCTTCATACTGAGATTGGGGCACCAAGTGGCAGAAGAATATGATTAGGTAGAGTGACCTGAGTATACCTGGTTTATAGCAATTCGTCATTAATTAATTTGCAATGAATCAAATTTCTTGGTGAACTTTGGCGAAACTGCCGAATAGAATTTTTCAAAACTTTGTTCATTTCTAATCATAACGACAATAAAAATGTGGCAAAGTGTATACACAAAAGATTATAACAACAGGTAAATACACCTCCCTGGTAGTAAATATACAATATATACTCCAAAAAGGAGATAGATATAACCAACAAAATATAAATAAGAAGAGAAAGAGAAGCAAAACACCTGATAATTAGGCAGCTAAGAAGGAAGGTACCTAGTAGTAAAAGATATATAAACCTGGCATAAAATACAGGTCCTTATATAGCTGCCCGTAGGTCAAGTCAACATATCATAGAGATGTAAATATATTACCGACCAGCAAGGAAGAAACCTCTGATGTACATTTTGCTTTAGCTTCTTCTGGAATAAATTCTTCTGGGAGGCTCCCAGATTACATACACACACATAAACACATTTTTCCCCCTTTTTTGTAAAAAAAAAAACCAATTAAAAAATGTATTAGTTTTAGCAATAGTATAGCAGAGTTTGTGTGTAAAATATACAAACGTACACAGTTTTTTTTACCTTTTTGCTTTCTTAAAAAATGTAAAAATGTAGAAATTATCAAAGCATCTAAATATAATGTCTGTGGACTGAATATAAAACAAATTAACAAATGAAATTGTGTGTTAATTCTTTTGTACATAAACCTTTCACTGAGTCTATAATGGGATGTAAACCTTTTAAAATCCCATTGATCTTGATAAAAGTACATGATATTTCATCATAAACTAATTGGATTTTCCAGGCAGATTACTACATATTAGATTCAATTAGTCTAATTAATGGAAGAAACTCAGTGTGTCTAGTTTTTCAACTACTACTCGTGCAATCTATGCTAGTTTTTCTGTCTCCTTTGCTAATGTTAATATTCATGCAGGCATCCACACTACGCAGAACAATTGTCTCTTCAAATACAGAGGTGTTCTAGAGGCGAGAATTTATGGGTGCTAAGACTGCAAAGAAATTATCACTGTTTCCACGGCACAAGAGACAACAAGATACTGAAGTATTTCAGAGCAGCACAGGAATATAAAATAGGTGACATATCACAGATGGTAAGATCTATGGGGGCTCTGACAGATTTAAATCACCAGTCAAGGAGACTTGAATTTAATCAATGTTTTCCATAGAAAGTGCATTTTCATTTTTTAAATTAATGCTGTAACTCCTTTAGACATGGACGGGCTTGCAGGAGCTCAATTCTGAATCCCAATGTTAGTTATATGCACAAAAAAGATGAGTTGCAGTCTAATATTTTGATACTGGTATTAAATGATGTTTTTTTGCATCACAAAACTTGAAAGGATATATTTTATAACATCTACCAGATATCAGTATTGACTCATGAATTGCTATCTACTGAATAAGATGAACTTAAAGGGATTCTTCCATAAAAAAAGAATCACATATTATCAACCTTTATGTGAATACTCTATGTATTTTTTTTTTATTATGAAATGGGTGGATAGTTTTTTTATTATGAAATGGGTGGATAGTTTTTTTTTATTATGAAATGGGTGGATAGTTTTTTGGATATTATTTTTTTAAATCACTCTATGTTTTCTTTTACCTGTCCTGGCTCTTTCAGTTCATCTTTGTTTGGACTTTTAACAAGGCACACAGTCTAGCAGACAGGTCAAAGAGGGAAGGTTGGGAAGTGACTCAAATAGAGCAGAATACATTACACCAAACATCTGTGAGCATCTTTATCCAGACCTATCAAGAGAAAAATACAGCTGTTGTACTGTTAACCCTATTCTCTACCTATTATTAAACTCCAGAATACCTTGAAGATCACATATTATACCCCTCACGGCAGCAGTAAATTGACAGTGGATTGCCTAGATATATAGGAGGTCTTATCATTTGTGTAGAAGGACGTTTGTTTGTTTGTTTTTTAACCCCTTGAGGACAGAGCCCATTTTGGCCTTAATGTCTGGGCCAAATTTTTGAATTCTGACATGTGTCACTTTATGTGGTAATAACTTTGGAACGCTTTTACTTATCCAGGCCATTCTGAGATTGTTTTCTCGTGACACATTGTACTTCATGACAGTCATAAATTTGAGTCAGTATATTTCACCCTTATTTATGAAAAAATCCAAAATTTACCAAAAATTCTGAAAAATTTCCAAATTTCAATTTCTCTACTTTCAAAATACACCGTAATACCTCCAAAAATAGTTATTATTTTACATTCCCCATATGTCTACTTTATGTTGGCATCATTTTGTAAACATCATTTTACTTTTTTAGGACGTTAGGAGGCTTAGAAGTTTAAAAGCCATTTTTTCAAATTTTCACCAAATTTTCCAAAAACCATTTTTTTTTAGCACCAATGCAGATATAAAGTGATTTTGAGGGGCTTACATAATGAAACCCACCATAAATGACCCCATTTTAGAAACTACACCCCTCAAATTATAAAAAACTGCTGTTACAAACTTTGTTAACCCTTGAGGTGTTCCACAAGAATTAATGGAAAATGGAGGTGAAATTTCAAAATTTCACTTTTTCGTAGATTATTCATGTTAATATTTTTTTTCTTGCAACATAGCAAGGGTTAACAGCAAACTAAACCTCAATTTACATTGCTCTGATTCTGCAGTTTACAGAAATACCCCATATGTGGTGGTAAACGTCTCTATGGGTTTGTGGCAGTGGTCAGAAGGAAAGGAGCGCCATACGGATTTTGGAGGCAAAATTTGCTAGAATAGTTTTTAGGCACCATTTTGTAATTGAGAGACCCTGACGTACCCCTACAGTGGAAACCCTCATAAAGTGACCTCATTTTTGAAACTACACCCTTCAAAGAATATATTAAGGGGGTACTGGCCACTTTGACCCCCTAAGCATTTTACGGAATTTGGAAACACTTGGCTGTGAAAATGAAAATTTTTTTTCTTCCAATAAAATGTTGCTTTAGCCCCAATTTTTTTATTTGCATAAGGGGTAACAGGAGAAAAGCCCCCCCATAATTTGTTACCCATTTTCTCCTGAATACAGCAACACCCCATATGTTGTGGTAAACTGGTGTGGGGACACATGGCAGGACTCAGAGCAGAAGGAGCGCCATATGGATTTTACAACACAGATTTTGATGGAGTGGTTTGCGGGAGCCATTGATTTTTATTTTTTTGAGCTATTGTCTTATGTGGGGGCTCATTTTTTGCAGGATGAGGTGAGGTTTTCATTGGTACCATTTTGGGGTAAATACGCCTTTTTGATCGACTGCTATTACACTTTTTGTGAGGGAAGAGGGAAAAAAATGGCTATTTTGGCATAGTTTTTAAAAAAAAATTTTTACAGCATTCGCCTGGGGGGCCATCTCATGTAATATTTTTATAGAGCAGGTTGTTACGGACGCAGCGATACCCAATATGTCCAACTTTTTTATTGTTGGAAAGTTTTACACATTAGATGCATTTTTGAACAGAATAAAATATTTTTTTTTGTGTTGCCATTTTCAGAGAGCCATATTTTTTTCAGTTTTCGGGCGATTGTCTCAGGTAGGGTACAGTTTTTGCGGGACAAGATGACGGTTGAATTGATACCATTTTGGGGTAATTACGCCTTTTTGATCGCCTGCTATTACACTTTTTGTGAGGGAAGAGGGGAAAAAATGGCTATTTTGGCATAGTTTTTTTAAAAAATTTTTTACAGCATTCGCCTGGGGGGCCATCTCATGTAATATTTTTATAGAGCAGGTTGTTACGGACGCAGCGATACCCAATATGTCCAACTTTTTTATTGTTGGAAAGTTTTACCACATTAGATGCATTTTTGAACAGAATAAAATATTTTTTTTGTGTTGCCATTTTCAGAGAGCCATATTTTTTTCAGTTTTCAGGCGATTGTCTCAGGTAGGGTACAGTTTTTTGCGGGACAAGATGACGGTTGAATTGATATCATTTTGGGGTAAATATGCCTTTTTTGATCGCCTGCTATTACACTTTTTGTGAGGGAAGAGGGAAAAAAATGGCTATTTTGGCATAGTTTTTAAAAAAAAATTTTTTACAGCATTCGCCTGGGGGGCCATCTCATGTAATATTTTTATAGAGCAGGTTGTTACGGACGCAGCGATACCCAATATGTCCAACTTTTTTATTGTTGGAAAGTTTTACACATTAGATGCATTTTGAACAGAATAAAATATTTTTTTTTGTGTTGCCATTTTCAGAGAGCCATATTTTTTCAGTTTTCGGGCGATTGTCTCAGGTAGGGTACAGTTTTTGCGGGACAAGATGACGGTTGAATTAATACCATTTTGGGGTAATTACGCCTTTTTGATCGCCTGCTATTACACTTTTTGTGAGGGAAGAGGGGAAAAAAAATGGCTATTTTGGCATAGTTTTTTTAAAAAATTTTTTACAGCATTCGCCTGGGGGGCCATCTCATGTAATATTTTTATAGAGCAGGTTGTTACGGACGCAGCGATACCCAATATGTCCAACTTTTTTATTGTTGGAAAGTTTTACACATTAGATGCATTTTTGAACAGAATAAAATATTTTTTTTGTGTTGCCATTTTCAGAGAGCCATATTTTTTTCAGTTTTCAGGCGATTGTCTCAGGTAGGGTACAGTTTTTGCGGGACAAGATGACGGTTGAATTGATACCATTTTGGGGTAAATATGCCTTTTTGATCGCCTGCTATTACACTTTTTGTGAGGGAAGAGGGAAAAAATGGCTATTTTGGCATAGTTTTTTTAATTTTTTTTTACAGCATTCGCCTGGGGGGCTATCTCATGTAATATTTTTATAGAGCGGGTTGTTACGGATGTGGCGATACCTAACATGTTTATGTATTGTGTGTTTTTTTATTTTTAATCAATTTTTTTAACTTTTTTTTTTAACTTTTTTTTTAACTTTTTTTTTTTCCACTTTCTTGACTCAGATCCACTTGGTTCTTCAAGAACCAGTGGGTCTGGTATTTTACAATACACTGCAGTACACTGTATAGTGTACTGCAGTGTATTTTCTTATAGCCTGTTCAAGCTCCTGCCTTTAGCAGGAGCTTGAACAGGCTTCCATGGCAAGCCAGACGAAAGCGTCTGGTTGCCATGGTAACCATCGGGACGCTGCCACAGCAGAGCAGCGTCCCGATGGAAGGGAGAGGGAGCTTCCTCCCTCTCATCTGCCCACACCATCGGCGCTGCCAGCGCACCGCAGCGCCGATGGGAGAGGGAGGGAGCGCTCCCTCCCTGTTAACCCCTTCCATACAGCGGTCCCTACGGACCGCGGCATGGAAGGGGTTAAACTGCTGCCATCGGTGCCAGCACCGATGTCAGCAGTTTCAAGCAGAGTATCAGCTGTATGCTGATACTCTGCTTGAATACCGCTCGGCCATCCTGAGAAATTATTGCGGGCGGCACTCGCGGCAGCCGCCCGCACATTACAAGTCTCCCCCCCGCCACCCATCTGCCCACCCATGTGCCCACCCATGTGCCCACAGCCAATCAGGGGGGCGGGGGGGGACACCCTGACCCCCCCTAACCCTGACACTCGGCGGGGATTCGCTAGAATAGCGCTATCCCCGCCTAGTACACGGATCCTGCTGTGAATGGCTGGTCAAAGCATGTTAACCCCGCTGCACTGAGCAGCGGGGGTTAACATGCATGACGTACCGGTACGCCCTGTTGCGCTAAGTACCTCGCGCCCATGACGTACCGGTACGTCCATTGTCGCCAAGGGGTTAATCAAGTTTCAGTTTATTAAATTATAACAATATAACAAACAGAAATGTACAGTAACCTGCAAATTAAGATGAGATGGTAAACTGGCAGATCAAGTATAGGTACAAAATGATATGACTAAAGCATTAGCATTCAATTTGCAAAACTAGAAAAACCTAACAAACAAATAAAAAAAAAAACAAAAGGGAGACTGTGGTTTGTGAGACAAGGTTTGTATTGAAACTGAACAGCATGACTGCGACATTGTGCTCTGAGCTTGTGACACATCCAGCATTCATCTGTGTCAGATAAATGTGCTCTTTCCAGAAACTCTGGTGTCTTATACAACACTTTGTGCAAATTTTCCTGAACCATAATATAACCTGAGAGACCATGAGAGCTAAGAAGAATAAATGTCTGCTCTTTGGCCATAAACAGTTTAGAAAGCTGTCTCACGCCTTACAATATGTACAGGCACCAGGGGAGGCAGATTCCAACAATAATTTGTACAACTGCAACCTAGAGAAGAGCTTACAAGCTTGAGAAGAAGGAGGAAATTTTCCAACCAAGGTGGGGCCCACCTGTTTCCAAAAAAGACAAACATTGCTATTGGAAATATTTCTTGCTGAAAAGTGAGGCCTTGCATGTTGTGATCCATTGGCTCGGCTGCCGGTCCCCCTGTGCCTGAACCGTTGCTAGGGACGCGGTGGGTTGCCGCACCCAACTCGCGTTCCTAGTTACGCACACTCTGATTTCAGTGCGCATGTCCCTTTAAACTGGCTTTGCTGTTTTCACTGGCATCCACTCTGTTTTTACCAGGTGTTCTGTGATTGGGGCTAATCTTACTGACAGGTTCCCAGCCCCTATCAGGGTTTGGGGCGGGAGTCCCATCTGTATTTAGGTTCCTTCCTGCTGCACCTCGTTGCCAGTGCTTGTTTGGTCTTCCAGCAGTCACCAGCCTTCCTTGAGCTCCTGTTGTTGATATCCTATCGCAGCTGTGCTCCTGGATCTCGCTTTGTTCTCTGTGTTTATGCTATTTTGTCTCTCTGTGCTTTACCCCGGCTAGCTTTTGGACATTCTTGTGGATTACATTTTTGACCTGATACTGCTCTCTTGTTATCGACCTCGGACCGTCTGACCCTTCTCTGTGTTTCTCGTTGTTTGTCTGTCAGTCTGTCCTCCATCCCCGCTTCCCTAGCTAGGCTAGGGCCTGTCGTCCAGTTGTCCCCCTAGGACCTTTAGCCTAGGGTGAGGCAAGTAGGCAGGGACAGGGGTTGCGGGTCGAGCTAAGGGACCGCCACTCTCCCCGGACCCCAGACCTCCCCTGACAGTAACTACAGGATATCCGGAATCTCAGAAGACTGACTTGAGATTATACTGTAATAATTTAGTCCACCACGATGACAACTCCAGTGTTTTTTTTACGTAAGAAAGAGAAAATTAGCTTCACTGGTATCAAAGGGGTAGGAGGGGACCAGGTTACTCCCTGAGCTGGGACAGACCTTCTCACTACTATTGTTAGTAATAGTACTTGAGACTGAAAAGGATGAGCTTGAGGTGGGATGAGAACACAGATGCAAAAGGCCATTGTGGCCCAAGAGGGTTTTCTCAAAGTGTAAGTGCTGGGCAAAGTAAGACACTAGTTGAAGCCAATTAATCAACTGATTAGCTGTATTATATGTGTGCACATTTGGCATTGCAAAGCCACCATTTGCTTTCCATTGGCATATTTCCAAGTATGGGCGGCTAAAGGCATCTACCACTCAACAGAATCTTAACAAAGAGTGTATGGATGGATTGAAAGAAGGTGCCTGAAAAACAGACTGGAATCATCTGCTGCAAGACATGCAAAATTTTAACATGTATACATGTTTTGAGTGTATTTTTCTTGCCTATCCAAGGCATAAAAGGTAAGAGAAGGTCCTCTAACTGCTTCTTGACCATAGTGATTAAAGGTAAATACTTCTAACATATAATTGGCTAGGGTCAGCAGTAATTTGGATGCCTAAGTATTTAATTGCTCCATATGACCATATAAGCAGGGAGAATGACAGTATGAGGAGTAGATAAATTCAAAGCCTTCTATTTCTTCAAATTAACTTTGAAAATAGACACGTCACCAGATTTCGAAAAGATCCAGAATAACTGTGCCGAGTTATTTTTAAGTATAAACAAATTATCTCCAAAAGCAGCTTTGGTATGAGTGAAAAGCTAGCTTTAAGACACATAATTCCCAGGAAACATCTAGTCTTCTATATGATTGTCTCCATTACCAAAATACACAAGGATAGCAAGAGTGGTCATCCCTGATGGACACCATTCCTAATGTGGTCCAACAGAGTACCATTCACTCCTAATTCTAGCTTGTGGTATAAAGAGAGAACTGTATCAAACACAGAGGGACAGTTCGAACTTATACCAGCCAGTACTTGCAGATGGTCTCGTGCCAGGGTACAGATTCAGCCTACCATAGGCATGATCAAATGTAGTTATTGTAGTCCAACACTCAGCAAGTTAACACCTTGAATTCTTTAATGTTCAACATTAAAGACTCCAGTCGTGTGAAGGCGCTATATAGTCAATGCGTTGTGGTTATACGACCTTAATCATGACAAACATTTAATGGAATGATATCCCATACTTATCTTTCCCAGGTCCTGATCGACCGTATATTTCCCAGGTCCTGAAAATAAATGGGCTCGCTTTCAATACAAGACCGGTTAAGAATATAAAACTTGCTCTCCTATGCTTTTGATTTTATAGCTGGCCAGCATCCTTCTTTTAGAAAAAAACTTGCACTCAAATCATCAAGACGCCCAGACGCGTTTCGAAGCACCTGCTTCTTCTTCAGTGGGTCTATTTGATTTGAGTGTCCACTTCCTTTTATATCTCCACCTTTGGGCGGTACTCAGGTTACTCATGTTAGTTTAATCGTCCAGGTTTGACACATATTTCCTAATTGTGCCTCTTATGCCTCTTATACAAAAATAAAAAGTGTATATAAAATATCAACAGTACAAATAACATAGCCGTCAACTTGTTATCCTAGTCACTTAAAATATCCTTATTTGACTACTCCAATTTGATAGCGATTCTCTTGCGTTTCCATTGCGTTTTTAATATTCTCTATTTATCCCTTTATTATAAAAAATAATAAATATAAATAAAAATAAAAATGCAACAGAATAGCAATAATAATTGACATTTCATCACATCATCATTCCCTATAATACACATATGGTGCATAGATATCAAAAAATTGCAACTCTTGCATCATAATTAATAATTAATAACATCCTTTCCAAGTAAAATGGTGAATATTAAATATTAAATATGTAATTTCCTTTTATCTTCTTATTTTTTCTTATTATTTCTTGTTTTTTCCATTTTTCTTCATTTCTACATATTAAGTAGTAGTTGGGGGTGAATGGCGTCTAGGGAGGCGAGACCGTCGTGCTGATAAACAGCCAAAACGACGATCTCACGTCTCCAGACGCCAGTCACCCCTATAAGAAACCAAAGATCTCCATTTCAGAATTCAACCCTCTTGGAATTAGCGTTTCAAATTCATATATTCTTTTTGATTCCATTCTTGACATTCGTTTAATTAGATCTCCACCTCTCCATGGTTTTAAAACTTTTTCTAATGCCACAAAGTATTTAATTTTTGTTGGATCTTGATTATGTACTTCCCTAAAATGCCTTGATAGGGCATGACTTTCCAATCCCTTTTTAATATTATTCACATGTTCCGCTATTCTTATTTTCAGGCTCCGTTTAGTACGCCCAATGTATTGTTTATTACAACTGCAGCATAAAATATATATCACTTCACATGTATTACATGTTAGTGTTTCCCTTATTATGTGTTTTGTATTATTCTGCGTCGATGTTATTTCCATAGTTTTTTTCGGAAACTTGGTTATCTTACAACCAGAGCAACGCCCACACCTAAAGAAACCTTCTATTTTTAACCAATTTTGATCCATTTTTTGTGTCTTTTTATTTTTTATTGTTGTTGCTATTTTTAATCCCAAATTGGGGGCTTTCGTATATGAGATATAAGGATTCTTTGATATTACTGATCCCAATGTCTTATCATCTAGCAAATGGTACCAGTGTTTTCTAATTATATTTTCCACTTTTTTATAGTGCATATGAAATGGAAGGATTAGTCTGAGGTTGTGATCTATATTCTTTGCTATCTCATTTTTTGGGGTAAAGAATCCATCTCGATTCATATTTTCAACCTTATTCGATGCTTTTTCTATAACTGATAAAGGATACTCTTTTTCAAGAAATTGTTTAGTGAGTACCTCAGCCTCTTTTTTGTAATCCTCCAAATCTGTGCAATTTCTTTTAATTCTTCTAAACTGGTTGACCGGAATATTGGTCAGCCATCTAGGTAGATGTCCACTAGTAAAGAGGATATAATTATTTTTTGACACTTCTTTTTTGAAAGTGCAACAGTTGATTTTATTATCTTGTATCTTTATATTCAAATCAAGGAATTCTACCTTTTCTGTACTGATGTTGACAGAAAATTTTAAACCTCTGTCATTATCATTTATTTTCCCTAGAAACCCGTCTAGTTTCTCCTTAGTATCCTGCCAAATAAAGATCACGTTGTCAATGTAGCGGCGCCAGAGCACCAGACTCCCCCCCAACTCAGGCTGAATGACCTCCTGTTCCCACTGGGCCATAAACAAGTTGGCATAACTGGGGGCGAATCTGGTGCCCATGGCTGTCCCCCTACACTGACGATAGTAACTGCCTTCATATTCAAAATAATTGTGATCCAGAATAAATGCAACACCTTGTAGAATGAACTCTATTTGTTCTAACTGCATCTGACTTCTCAAAATTAATTGATTTTTTAGGGCTTCTACTCCCTGTTTATGTTGTATAATCGTATATAGAGAATGGACGTTAGCAGTTCCTATTATCCAATTTTCTCCATATTCAATTTGTTCTATTACTTTTATTATATCAGAGGTGTCCTTAATAAATGAAGGTATAGTTTTAACTGACGGTTGAAGCAGTCGATCTATATATTGCGACAGGTTTGAAGTTATTGAATTGATACCCGATACAATAGGCCTCCCTGGAGGATTATTAACATCCTTATGTATCTTAGGGATACAATAGAACACTGGGAGGCGTTTCTCCGTATCCATTATAAATTTATATTCTCGTTCTAATAGGATTCCTTGATTATAGCCTTCTTCACATAGCTGTTTCAATTTATGATAATATTGTAATGTTGGATCGGATATCAATTCAACATATGTATCCTGGTCTACTAGTTGTCTTCGGCATTCTTCATCATACTTTGCCCAATCCTGTATCACTATCGCCCCTCCTTTATCCGCTGGTCTAATTATTACTTGATTCTGTATTTGTAATTCTTTGATAGCTTCCCTTTCTTTCCTTGTCAGATTATTCCCTATATCTCTAGTTCTTAGTTTCCTCAGATCACTTTCTACACACTTCTTAAAAGTGGCTATCTCTTTACCTATTTCCTGACGTGGGTAACTCTTAGACTTTGGTTTTAATTCTGTACTTTGATAATTAGATGTCTTTTCAGAAACGTCATTCTTTGTTTCAAGAGGATTTTTCATATAATATTTTTTTAAACACAATTTTCTTATAAATTTTTCGATTCCTATAAACGTGGAAAATTTATCCAATTTCTTGGACGGTGCGTATTTTAATCCCTTATTTAAAAGTGCTATTTGTATAGTCGTAAGTTCCATTTGACTTATATTCACAATAGTATTATTTTGTTCATCTACCTTCGTGTTTGGTGATAATCCTGATATCTGTTTATATTTTCCTCCCCTCCGTATCTTTTTTCTTCTTCGTGTCTTTTTCTCCTGTCTGACCTCTCTAAAGTATAATGGGGTTGATGTGACATGTGTTCCTGTCTCTCTTCCCGATCCCATTGTGTATATCGGTTCTGTTGTCTCTGTCTCAAATTGTATTCGTGTGTCCCCTGGTGCATTCTCCTGTGTATGTGAGCTGGGGACTTTTGTCTTTGTGTAGATTCCCTTGGTGTTTTGTGTGATGGAGATACATTTTGCGGGGTTTTTCTCCTGGTTTTGTGATGTGGGGGGGTGTAATCTAAAAAACGAGGTGTCATCAATGCCTCATACCTGTTTGTAGTTGTAATATTAAACTGATCTCTAATTTGAAGTGTTTTTTACTGTGTATCACCTTCCCATTTTGTGTGTTTTGCACATAATCCCCTTCTATCTTTTTAGGAGTATGTACCGATATTTCCTGATTTCCATTTCTGATAGACCCTTCATCCCTTATGTACCGCCTTTAGGTAATTAAGTCCACAAGTGGACAACTTACCTAAAGATGAAATATCGGATATGTGAATTAGCCGTATCTGTAAAGGATTAGATACATTAGAAAATGATATAATAAATAAAAAAGGGAAAAAAATGAGAAACTATAAGCATCAAAAACAAAGGTCAATTATGTGAACATAACTACATTGTATGTATTTGCATATGTGCCATAGGAACACCGATATGAGCGGAGATAGGGGTGAGCCTTGACACATCTGCAAAATTTATTCTTCTTTTTATTGTTATTTTATCGACATATTTTATTGATATTAGTTTTGTGTATAGGTTAATTTAGTTAATAAATTGTGGTGTCCAAATATTGAGTGCCCTGCCATATATATTATCACTATCAAACTGGAAAACATGTATAACTGTAATGCTTATTGAATGCATGCATGTAAAAATACATTTGAGGACCAGTAAGTTCCATAATAGTTTGTGCAGGCAAATTATGTTGATGACATTTCCTCAGAATAGATCATCAATATCTGATCGGCGGGGGTCTGACACCCAGCCACCTACCAATCAGTTGTTTGAAGAGGAGTTTTGCGCTGCTTCCTCTTCATTAGGCTACTGTACTTTCACATGGACGTTGTTTTCACGGCCTCTGAGCCGCATATTTTGTGGCTCAGATCCGGTCCCATTCATTTCTATGGAGCCGCAAAAGATGTGGACAGCACTGTTTGCTGTCCGTGCCGCAGCCCTACAAAAAGAATAGAACATGTCTGCAATTGTGGAACGCACGTTGGCTGGCTGTCAAGGTTGGGGTACACAGAAAAGGGGGATGTGACTCCTGAGCTCTCCCCAACCCCTGTCCCTGCCTAATTGCCTCCGTGTCCTAGGCGACACGGCGACAACCACGAGGACTGCAATTACCACTGACTAAGGTGCAGGGAAAAGGGACAACAAACAGAGACGAACAACACACTGAAGAATAGCAACTAGCCGCGTCAGTAAACCAGAGATAACGTAAGTACAAAATCAGAAGACAGTAGAGTAGTCTGGTACAAGCAAGGGTCAAATATAAGCAGTCAGAATTACACACGATACAAACGCACAAGCAGGTATAGCAAGGATTTGCAAAAACTGGCAAAGACCAGAGAAGAAGGCAGGTATTTATGCAGGAAGATATCCCACCCCCAGGTTCTGAATGGACCAGATTCTGAGAAGCCACTCAGCCCAGCACCTGAGTATTAACCCTATGTAGACAAACAAAAACCATGAAGATGGGCGTTGGCTCCAAAACAACTCCCCAGTGTGAACATGGTTAAAGGCAAGGCGTAGGCACTAAACAGAAACATACAAAAACTCAGAATTACCAAGCAAAAATAGAAAACCTATGTTCTCCGGGTGACCAGACCTGACAACGGCATCAGTGTTTTGCAGATCCGCATATTGCAGATCCACAAAAAAACTACAGTCGTGTGAACATAGCCTTACACTGTGCATTGTTTCCCTTACAGAGGCAACACAGTGTACATTCAAGTAATAACTCAAGTGAACGGACGCGCAGCACTAGTAATCACACTGCACTTCAGAGACTACACACATGGAGTGTTGACTCTTCTTCAAACAGCTGATCAGCGGGGGTATCGGGAGTCAGATATTGATGAGGATAGGTCATCAACTATATAAATTCCCTTCACAACCCCTTTAAGTAACATATATGGTACCTCATTGATACCGCTATACCGATACATAAAAGAAATACCTTCAAATTATGCAGAAAAATGGCAATATGGGAACTTTTCTTTAAAGACATACTAAACATATTACAGTATGGTACTAGTAAAAGTTGATAGAAGTTAGTAAGGACTACACAGATCACATACAGGGCAAAACTATAGGGAATAAAGAGCTTTTACACCACTGTAGCCTATTTTTAATGCTTGAACCAATAAATAAAGAATTCAAAGTTTTAACTTGACGAGTGCTGGACTACAATCACTACATAAAGAAAGAACCGCCTTTATGAATTACTGGGAGGGGGGAATTAAAAAAAAATCAAGCACTTTCTGTAAATACTGTACATCCAATCAACTTGATCAAATGCCTTTTTGGTGCCAGTTCTAAGAAGAACCAAGGGTATTTTGTACTGCTTAACATAATAGATGACCCTAGGGATATTGAATTTGCCTTTTCTACCAGGGACAAACCCTGTTTGCTTTGGCCCAGTCAATTCACAAAATCAGAAAAGTACACAGATGGAATAGAGGAAAGGATTTAAAGTGTAACTGTAATTTTTTTTATTAATATTTGCTAGATTATTAGAGCTAGGCATGTATACCTGAGTTAGGCCACATTCAGACGGCCGTAGTATTGCAGGTCCCCAAAAATGCGAAACCGCAATACTACGGGTGCCGCCCGGTGTGTGTTCCGCAATTAACTAAGGTAAAAACTCAAGGAAAACAGTGGCATGTGAAGAAACTAAAGATTGTTTTATGCATAATGCTACAGCAGCAGTAACATATCCTAAAATAGATTTTTTTTGTCATGAAAACATGACAGCTACTCTTTAAGACAAAGTGAAAGAAGCTTCTGAAAACTGTAGCAAATTAATGGAGCTTTTTAAAGGATTAATCTTATATAATTTGGTTATTGCATTTTGAACTGCTTTTGAACCTCAAGATTATAGCCTTAAATTCATTGAGAATTTCTGGGGTACTAGAATAAATGAAGGAGTTCTTTTTCTCTCTATGCTTTAAGGCAAGGGTACATGGCAACATTTCACAGAAAAGTCACATAACAATTTTTATTACGTTAGTCAATAGTGTGGCTCTGCAACATGACAGTCTCAAAAAATCCATCCAACTTGGATATTTGTGCAATTGTCGTGCATGTTGCAGTGCAACACCATTGATTATCATTACAAACAATATTGTACGACATTGGTGTGACATGAATATCATGTGACACATGTCGCAATGTTATGTACACTTATTGTCAACGCAACACATGTTGCCATGTAGCCCTAGCCTTAAAGGGGTTGTCTCATCTCAGACAATGGGGGGCATATTGCTAGGATATGCCCCCACTGTCTGATAGGTGTGGTTTCCACCGCTGGGACCCGCACCTATCTCCTCAATGGAGCCCCACAAAGTGGTGGTTGGAGGACTCCAGTCCAGCCACCACCAAGCCGTAGAAGTGGAATGGTAGTGCACGGCACATGACCGGCCACCGCTCCCATAGCCAGGTGCTTGGCTTTTTCCAAGTGGCGCCATAGAAATGAATGGAAGATGGCTGCACACCACGTTCGGAACTCCGTTCTCGATATAAGTGCGGTGTCCCAGGGATGGGACCTGCACCTATCAGACAATAGGGGAAATCCTAGAGATATGCCCCCATTGTCTGAGATGAGACGACCCCTTTAATGAGGTAAAAGGGGCATATTGCTTGAATTTACAGATTCAGCGGGTTTTGCAGCTGTAATATTAAGAATATCTCAAGAGAGCTATAAAATTTATTCTGGTGTCTTGCTGTTTTTTCAATCTGCTACCAAGTGCTATGAATTTTTTCCCCTTTCATCAAGTTATGATCTTGCCAAGCAGAGGTGAAGAGATATCTAGCATAGAATTAAACTGAAAGAATCTGGCTAATGCTTTAGATATCTGTTTGGCTTGTGCAGCTATTAATGCCTCATTGAGAATCTAAAAATCAATAAGCAGATGGAGAAGGCACTTCCAATTATAACCTTAGTGATCCTTTATTCCAGATACAATTCCAGATGTAACATTTCGGCTGAAACGTCGAAATGTCTGGAATTGTACCTGGAATAAAGGTCACTATTTGCAAATTGATTAGGGATTACCTGTTCGTTTGAGGAATTGGACCTTACCCCTGGGAGATGTGCACCATCATCTGGAGTGCTGTCTGCACTGGAATTTAGCTATACATGAGAACCCAAATCCACGCTCTACCTAGAAGGGATTCAATGGACAATGTCAAAGATATTGTAGTTTGGTGAGATAACGTAATTGTTTATATTTATATAATTGTGTGTATATATATATATATATATATATATATATATATATATATATATACACCACCGTATTTTTCACCCTATAAGACGCACTGGCCCATAAGGACGCACCTAGGTTTTAGAGGAGTACAATAAGAAAAAATATTTTTCTTTAGACCTCAGTTCAGACGCACCAATCAGACCCCCAATGTTAATCAGACCTCAGATCACAGCTCCAATCAGACCCCCAATGTTAATAAGACCCTGAATCAGACCTTAGATCAGACCCCAAATGTTAATAAAGTCCCCAAAAAGACCTCACTTCAGGACCTGCAGCTCACACCCCAAAGTGAAGACCCCCAATCAGACCTCAGATATGAGCCCGCAATATAATTAGACCCCATTCAAACCTCAGATCAGACGCCCCAGTCTTAAATCCGCCCCCCCCATACCTCATTTGATCAAGTCCCCAGCCTCATATCAGCCCCCACGTCTTTTTTATCAGCCCCCAGTCTCACATTAGCCCCCATGCCTTTTTTGATCAGCCCCCAGTCTCATATAGCCCCCTTGACTTATTATATTAGCCCCCTTGCCTCTTTTCTTAAGCCCCAGTCTTATATCAGCCCCCATGCCTCTTTTCTTCAGCCCCCATGCCTCTTTTCTTCAGCCCCATGCTTCAGATGTGCCCCTACCCTTATATGACATAAAATAAATAAAGCACTCCTGGACGCTGCCACTCCTCGCCGCCCGGCTCTTCTCCCTCTTCCTCCATCGGCTGTGCTGTGAACTGGCACGCACAGTGTGAGGTCACATAGCGCCCTCACGCTGTGCGCAGCCCTGCATAGATGAGCCAAGGACCAGGAAGCGGTGAGTACAGAGCCTTCACCGCTTCCTGGTCCTCCGGTGCTAATGAGCGCTTCCATAGTGGAAGCGCTCATTAGCATTCACCCCATAAGACGCAGAGACATTTTTCCCCCACTTTGGGGGGGGGGAAACTGCGTCTTAGGCTTCATTCACACGTCCGTATTTTGTTTCCGTGTCCGTTCCGTTTTTTTCCGAACTGTATGCGGAACCATTCATTTCATTGGGACCACAAAAAAAAACGGAAGGTACTCCATATGCATTCCGTTTCCGTATGTCCGTATTTCCGTTCCGCAAAAAAGATAGAACATGTCATATTCTTGTCCGTTTTGCTGGCAAGAATAGGCATTGTTACAATGGATCCAGCCAAAAAAACGGAAACACGGATAATTTACGGAACGTCACTAGTTTTTTTTGCGGATCCGCAATATACGGAATAGAAAACACACACGGACGTGTGAATGAAGCCTTATGGGGCGAAAAAAACGGTGTATATATATATATATATATATATATATATATATATATACAGAGCCTTGCGAAAGTATTTGGTCCCCTGGAACTTTTCAACCTTTTGCCACATTTCAGGCTTCAAACAAAAAGATATAACATTTTAAATTTTTGGTGAAGAATCAACAACAAGTGGGTCACAATTGTGAAGTGGAACGAAATTTATTGGATCATTTAAACTTTTTTTGTAATAATAAAACTGAAAAGTGGGGCGTGCAAAATTATTCGGCCCCCTTGCATTAATACTTTGTTGCGCCACCTTTTGCTGACTTACAGCTGCAAGTCGCTTGGGGAATGTCTCTATCAGTTTTGCACATCTAGAGACTGAAATTCTTGCCCATTCTTCCTTGCAAAACAGCTCGAGCTCTTTGAGGTTGGATGGAAAGCGTTTGTGAACAGCAGTTTTCAGCTCTTTCCACATATTCTCAATTGGATTCAGGTCTAGACTTTGACTTGGCCATTCTAAGACCTGGATAAGTTTATTTTTGAACCATTCCATTGTAGATTTTGCTTTATGTTTGGGATCATTGTCTTGTTGGAAGATAAATCTCCGTCCTAGTCTCAGATCTTTTGCAGACTCCAACAGGTTTTCATCCAGAATGGTCCTGTATTTGGCTCCATCCATCTTTCCATCAATTTTAACCATCTTCCCTGTCCCTGCTGATGAAAAGCAGGCCCAAACCATGATGCTGCCACCACCATGTTTGACAGTGGGGATGGTGTGTTCAGGGTGATGAGCTGTGTTGCTTTTACGCCAAGCATATCGTTTTGCATTGTTTCCAAAAAGTTCGATTTTGGTTTCATCTGACCAGAGCACCTTCTTCCACGTTTGGTGTGTCTCCCAGGTGGCTTGTGGCAGTAAACGAGACTTTTTACGGATATCTTTGAGAAATGGCTTTCTTCTTGCCACTCTTCCATAAAGGCCAGATTTGTGAAGTGTTCGACTGATTGTTGTCCTATGGACAGACTCTCCCACCTCAGCTGTAGATCTGTGGAGTTCATCCAGAGTGATCATGGGCCTCTTGGCTGCATTTCTGATCAGTCTTCTCCAAGTTCTCCTTGTTTGAGATGAAAGTTTAGAGGGACGGCCAGATCTTGGTAGATTTGCAGTGGTCTGATACTCCTTCCATTTCAATATGATCACTTGCACAGTGCTCCTTGGGATGTTTAAAGCTTAGGAAATCTTTTGGTATCCAAAAACAAACTTTAAACTTCTCCACAACAGTATCATGGACCTGCCTGGTGTGTTCCTTGGTCTTCATGATGCAGAACCCTGAGACTATCACAGAGCAGGTGCATTTATACGGAGACTTGATTACACACAGGTGGATTCTATTTATCTTCATCAGTCATTTAGGACAACATTGGATCATTCAGAGATCCTCAATGAACTTCTGGAGTGAGTTTTCAGAACTGAAAGTTCCAATAAATTTCATTCCACTTCACAATTGTGACCCACTTGTTGTTGATTCTAAACCAAAAATTTAAAATGTTATATCTTTTTGTTTGAAGCCTGAAATGTGGCAAAAGGTTGAAAAGTTCCAGGGGGCCGAATACTTTCACAAGGCACTGTATATATATATATATATATATATATATATATATATATATATATATATTTATATATATATTGTGGCAGTGCAGCCGCAAGAGGGCCATATGAGGGCCATAAAATGGTGTGTCTCACCCAGAGGAAGCTGGATGAGAAGAAGAAAGGCTGGGAAAATAGCGTTTTTCCTCAGTGTGTATAAGCCTTGATGTTAATGAGAGGTAATTATCAGCCAGCTGAGGGGCTCAGGTAAAGGTGGGCTGGGCTCCTCAATGAGGGCTCCCAGTCTTGGGAAGGAGCAGGCTGCGAGAAGGCCTGTGGGAGCCAGGACCCTCTGAACCCTGTGTGGGGTAAGCACTGTGGTGTGTTTTGGGGAGCTGGGTAGTAGACCCAGATCCCAATAGAGAGGGACAATATTGTGTAGTCAGTGGTCAGACGGCTGAGGATTTGTGTTTATGAGTTATTTGGATTGCTGTAAAAGTGACAATAAAAGCTGGTAGTGACCAGTTTGCACCCGAATCTGCAGTGTTGGAGTGGCTTCTTGAGGTGTGCCAATCGTCTAAGGTGAGAAGACGGCAAATCCTGGAGAGCTAAGTGACCCCGAGTTGTCACATATGGTGGAGGTATGCTATGGCATGAAAATGGCACACGAATCTGGCTGATGCAGCCTATAGTGGAAAAGCTGTGTTTGCAAGGAATTGCTTTGTGGAGCTTAAAGGGCCAGAAGCCCAATTTAAAGAGACTGTGATGTCTGCGGTGCAAAGGAAATGTAAATGCTGAGTTTCTCGAGAGAAAGAGAGAGAGAGAGAGACACCTGGTGGCTGTGGTCTCTGATTAAAGTGGACTTGTTTGCTAAAAAAGTCTGTTGCCATGGGTCTCATGGAAGAATATGTGAGATGGTTGTGGCAGATAAAACGGCAAGAAAACGTGGCCAAACAGATGGTTATACTTAGAGATGAGCGAGCACTAAAATGCTCGGGTGCTTGTTATTCGAGACAAACTTTTCCGCGATGCTCGGGTGCTCGTTTCGAGTAAAGAACCCCATTGAAGTCAATGGGAGACTCGAGCATTTTTTGCAGGGGACCAAGGCTCTGCCTAGGGAAGGCTGGGTGAAAACCTGGAAACCTCAGAAAATGCTGGAAACACCACGAAATGGACAGTGAAACAGCAGGGCAGCATGCATGGATGCCTCTGAGGCTGCCTAATCCCACCATTACCTCCAAATTCTCCTGCAACAGCCTGGTGGTTACCCTCATGGCAATTGTGCTCACCCAGACCAAGAAAGGCGAGGCACATGCCCATCATATGTTAGGGAAGCACCCAACTAGTGCAACGAAGGTCCATCACCCATGCCCATGCTGGCACTGCTCTCCTATCCCAGCCACACGATGCGAGGCATAAGCCTGACACAGCATGGCGGTGACACCAACAAGTGACCAAGTTAGATGAGGTAGCAGGTGAGCCACTCCAAAATTTAGCCTGACGCAGCATGGCGGTGACAACAGAGTGACCGGAGTTAGACTGAGGTAGCAGGAGGTGAAGCACGGATGGTAATTCGAAGGATGAGGGGTTGGAGGAAGAGGCATAGTAAGTCTGAGAAACCGTGACCAAGGTAGGCCCCTCAATCCTCCAAGTGGGCAGTACATGAGCAGCCCCAGGGTCAGACTCGGTCAGAGTGACCGAGCTACACGACGGTAGCAGGTAGAGCACATTACTAATTTAGCGTGGCCCTGTATGTGGACGTTGAGGGCTTGTGCATGTAGGTGGGCTGAACTTTTTTTCTGCTTGCGCTCCAACGTCTGCTGTAATGACAGCTGAACATTGCGCAGGGACACATTGGTGGACAGTGTGGAGGATCATGGAGGCGAAGGGCTGGGGATTGACTCGCAGAGGCAGCGAATGACACAGGGGAAGGAGCAGTGGTGGGACCCGCATGAGGGGAACGGACAGCCTTGGTTCCATAGTGTTTAGCACTCGTATACCTGCGCATGCTGGTGGTGGTTAGGCTGGTAGTGGTGGAACCCCCACTTAAAAATTTGGCATCAATTGGTATGGCTGTCAACATTGAGCTTGAACTAGTGGGGCATGTGTGGTATCGATTCTTCTCAGTTTAAAATCGTATACGTCCCCTATCTTGGGACCATATATTTCATGGATTTTTCGAACACGGAAAAGGAAAAAGAGCTTGCTCTGGCCAGGGGAGTGTCTTTTCTACTGTAGCTAAGGGGACGTGTCCATGCTCTGCCTATCACAGGTCAAAAAAATCAGTATAATATCTAATACGTCCCCGATCCGGGTAAATTGTTTGGAGAGAGGGCCTGTAGGTGGGGGGCAGGCTGGGGGAAGAAGGTTGAGCTGGAAGAGCCAGAGGAGTGCCCCCTTGGCTAGCATGTGTGGTGGTGACAACAGCCGGATGGAGTTCGAATGACGACGCAGGACCCCAACTTAAAAATTTAGCATCAACCAGTACGGTTGTCAACTCTGAAATTTGTCAAGTGGGGCATGTGTTGTATGCATTCTTCTCAGTTTAATACCCTATACGGCACCTATCCGGAAAAATAGTTTGGAGAGAGAGAAAGAGAGGAAAAAGACGTATTTTTAAAAGTGACGTTCAGTATAGATCAGTTAAATAGAAAGAAAGGATTTTATGAAATGGATTTGTATCACTGAGAGCAAAAGAACCTATTTTTTTTACGTGACGTGCAGTATAGATCACTTGGAGATAAAAAGGGGAATGTGCAGACTTGGGCTGCTATAGTGCAAACCACTATGGTGGTGACCACAGAGTGAGCGAGTGACACTGCGGTAGCAGGCGAACCACATAAACATTTTTCGTGGCCCTGTATGGCGGCGGTGACAAAAGAGTGACTGAGTTAGTATGCGGTAGCTGCTGAAGCACCCAAAAATTTAGCCTAACACAGCATGGCGGTTACACCACCAATGACTTTGTCTGACTGAGAATGCAGTGAAATGGCTTTTGTTGACCCTCCAAAAAATTTTTTCTTTCCCTCAGCAAAAAAATTGTTTTTTAAATGTCGGTACTTGCGCCTCCTGAAAAATTGTTTTGGACTGTCTGTTTGATGCTCCTGAAACATTGTTTTACACTGTCTGTAGTTGCCTGTAGGTGGACCTCCGGAAAAATTGTTTAGAGAGAGGGCCTGTAGGTGGACCTCCGGAAAAATTGTTCAGAGAGAGGGCCTGTAGGTGGACCTCCGGAAAAATTGTTTACACAGAGGGTCTGTAGGTGGACCTCCGGAAAATTGTGGTAAAAGAGTGCCAGTTGGACCTCTAAAAAATTGCGTTTTTTGGGTCAGCTTTAGGCAAAGACAACAAGGAGGAGGAAGAGTAGGAGGAGTAGAGAAGAGGAATCGGATACGTAAGTAATGTTAATCTTTAGCTGCTTTCCCCGGAGGAGATTTGAATTCCGGTGAAATCCAGGCTTTGTTCATTTTAATAAGCGTTAGCCTGTCAGCGCTGTCAGTTGACAGGCGTGTACGCTTATCGGTGATGACGCCACCAGCTGCACTGAATACCCGCTCTGACAGCACGCTAGCGGCAGGGCAGGCCAGCACCTCCAAGGCGTACAGCGCCAGTTCAGGCCACGTGTCCAGCTTTGAAACCCAGTAGTTGTATGGAGCAGAGTGATCACGCAGGACGTTGGTATGGTCAGCTAGGTACTCCCTCACCATCTTTCTGTACAGCTCCCCCCTACTCTGCCTAGACTGGGGACAGGTGACAGTGTCTTGCTGGGGTGACATAAAACAGGCAAAGGCCTTGGAGAGCGTTCCCCTGCCAGTGCTGGACAAGCTGCCTGCTCGCCTCCTCTCCCCCGCTACTTGGCCTACAGAACCATGCCCTCTGCCGCTAGCGGCGTCAGATGGGAAGGATTGTTTCACCTTGTGCACCAGGGCCTGTTGATATTGATTCACTCTCATACTACTTTCCTCTACAGGGATGAGAGTGGAAAGGTTTCTGCTTGTACCGTGGGTCCAGGAAAGTGAACACCCAGTAATCGGTGTTTGAAAAAATGCTTCTAACGCGAGGGTCACGGGATAGGCAGCCTAACATGAAGTCTGCCATGTGCGCCAGAGTCCCAACACGCAAGAATTCCCTCTCCTCACTGGCCTGACTCTCCATTTCCTCCTCCCTCCAAGTCCTCCTCT